>CM076571.1:991246395-991261434 GCA_034641835.2 Pinus albicaulis
ACCCCTTAGCCACAAACTTGGCTTTGGATTTCACTATGCTGCCATCTACAGCATACTTGATCTTGTAGATCCACCTTGATCCTACAACCGATATGTTCTAAGGTCTAGGGACTACTTCCCATACATCGTTTGTCATGATGGAGTTGTACTCCTCCACCATAGCGTCTACCCACACCTGATGTTGAGCTGCCTTTCGAAAACTAGAGGGTTCTCAAACCTGTGCTACCAGTGCCTGGTACTTGTTTGGCTGTCTACGTACCCTCTTCTCATTTCTAGGGGCTCCAATAAATTCCTCTGCATCCCTCAGAGTCTGTTGGAGTTCTCTGCTCGTCCTTCCACTAGTGGTTGGTGGATTTACCTGCTCTCCTTCTTGCACTTCCTCGGAAGAACTTTCCTCAGAATCCTTGTGCCTTGGAGAGACACTAGAGCCATCTTCTGTAGGCTATTGTGGTTGCATTAGCTGATCCTTCTCAGACTGTGTAGTCGTAGACATTTCCCAGGATCTCTTAAAGGCTCTCTCCTCCATGAATTTCACGTCCCGTCTTACTACAATCTTCCTATTCTCGGGAATATAGATGCGATATTCCTTCGCATTTTCGCTATATCCCACAAGGTATCCTTTCTTTGCAGTCTGATCTAACTTCTTCCTCTTCTCATTGGGTACGTGGAAATATGCTATACTGCCAAATATCTTGAAGTGGCTCACCTCAGGCTTGCTGCCAGTGAACACACTCTCAGGGATAACTTTTCCCAATGCCCTATGAGGCACCTTGTTCTGCACATACACTGTTGTATTGCAAGCTTCCGCTCATAGAAATTTGGGCATGTCTTGATCGTACAACATCGTCCTCGCAGCTTCCACAATGGTCTTGTTCTAACTCTCTGCAACCCCATTCTGCTCTGGATTATATGGAGTTGTCCATTCTCTCTTGATTCCTTCCTTTGTGCAGAACCTTGTGAAGTCTTTATCAATATATTCTCCACCATTATCTGATCGCAACTTCTTGATCCGCTTTCCAGTTAGATTTTCTACTAAAGCCTTGAAATCTTTGAATCTCTCAAAGACCTCATCTTTGGTCTTCAAGAAGTAGTTCCATGTCTTCTGCGAATGGTCATCAATAAAGGTGACAAAATACTTTGCACCACTAAGAGCATTCGTGGACATTGGTCTGCAGATGTCTGAGTGTATCAATTCCAACACACTCTTGGCCCTACTGTTGCTTCTTGGAAATGTTGCCTTACGCACCCCTTGCAGACATTGTCTTTCCTGGTGCTAAGTTCTGGAGCTCCCATGACAGCCTTCTTGAGGATCTTCAAGGCTCCATGATGTAGATGCCCCATTCTTCTGTGCCATAATTCGTTCAAATCCCTTTCATCAGTACTACCTATCAGTGGCATTGGAGACTCGAGTTGTAGCTTATACAGTTTATGGCTCCTTACTCCAATTTGTGCCTTCCTTTTCCAACTAGGGTGTTTGACATAAACTTTGTTGCCAATAAACTATACATCGTAACCCTTGTTCTAAAGTTGAGACACCGAGAGCAAGTTCATCCCCAATCCCAATACATGTAGTACGTTGGTGGCCCGAAACTTGTTACCAACTTCTATTTGAAATATTATGGTCCCTCTTCCAATGGGGGTACACTTGGCCTTGTTTCCCATCGTGATCTAAAAACTCATCTACTCTTCCTAGTAGCTCGAGAGGCATTCTCAAACTCCCGTCATGTGAGCAGATGCTTCATTGTCAATATACCAGACCCCTGGAGAGGTCATGCTTGACACATGTGAAATCCTCTTCTAGTCTGGACACTAGAACTGAAACGCCATGATACCTCTATCTCTCCATGCGTTCTGGAGGACTGTACGAACCCTTCTGAGCTGATGCTGCATCGTTGTCGGACCTTCGTTCCATTGCCGAAACTCCTCTTCTGTCTCTCATTTTTCGCTCTGATACCATGTGAAATTTTCAAGCTGAAATACTACTGCAGTAATTGATTAATTTCACCTACTTATTTATGATAAGTTATTTACAAATTACTTCCAGTAAATTCTGAAATTAACACAACTGCAGTATTCACTTAATCATGAGCAAACAATCAAAATATAATGCAATAGAAACAATCACATGAACCCAGTTATTTTTGAACAATTGTCCCAAGAAAAACCCAATGCGGGAAAACCAGTGCAGTAGATGAGGGTTTGTATTATTCTTCAGCAGTGGAAATCATTTACAAAAATTAGATGAGCGAATGTCTAGAATACACCTGAGATAAATTTTTGGATCCCTTCGGAACAATATCTAACACTCTGGAGGCACCCTTCCTCCCTCTGCATCACTCTGTGTTTCCTTCTGCGCAGTCACTGCGCTGGACTGCGTCACTCTGCATGGAGGACCAGTGCTGCTGCCCAGCGTTGACCCCTCTGCGTCCTCCTTTTTCCTTCTTCTTCCTCTGGTGACTTCCCCTTCCTTCCTCTGCCTCTGCAACTCCGCCTCTACACCCTCTCCCTCTGAAATTGAATTCTATTGCTTCAGAATCGATTTCCTTCGGGTACTAAGAGTGTGCCTGGCTTGTTTTCCAAATGACTCTCAAGCCTTCTCTTATAGTCTTCTCATTGGTGAATCAATAGCCTAGATTATATCTCTAATCAATATCTGAGATTAAAAGATGACTTGATCTTTGTTTCTAGAAGATTCACACTCTGCTTTATTAATACCCTTTAATTATTTAGTTTCCCTAAGTTTAGACTTAGGGATCACTTTAAACTAATTAATTATTTTAATAAAGCATGATCCGAGTGGAATTTCCAGAAACTGTTTCTGGGTTCTTTGTAATACCGACGTCCAAGCTTCCTCCCAAAATATGAGACTTGGAACACTTTCCAATGCTACAAAATCAACAATCTACAAACCATGAACCACATGTTATGTTGCCTAAAAGACATGACAACTAAGAAACCGGATTCGACCATATGGGGCCACGTGTCCCAAATTCGTCGTGTCCAACACAACACGTACGGATTCAAATCCAATTTGCCAGATTTGATCGTGTCCGTACAGGACACGTCGAATCCCAATCTTGTCTTGGACGGACACGATCGAATCTGATTCTGCCGGACACAAAAACCGAGAAATTGCGTCCGGGAAGTCATAAAAGTGTGGTTTGGCTCATTCTTTCTCACCATTGTTTGTATGTGAGTTGAGCATAGAGCAAGGATTAGCAAGGAGCAAGGATTAGCAATGAGAATTGGAGTGTTTTCAAAGAGATTCGAGCATTCGGTAAGTGCACTATCTCTCTATGTTTTTGCATTTAGTTTGTTGTTAGTGTTTGCATGCATATGTTTTACATATTTGGTCATTTTTGTTTATTTTTTACAATATTCATGGCTCAATCAAGGGGAGCAAGGCAAGGGCAAAGAAAGGGGAATAATATTTCCATTGGAGATGACTCTCCTGTCCCTATTTCATTAGGGTCTACAAGTATTCCATCTATTGGAAGTGGGGCTGCAACATCAGCTTCAAATGTTCATGGAAAACAAACTCAAGACCCCAAATACCCATTGTGGAAATATGTGACAAGAAAGGCAGGGTCAGGCAACAAGGCAAAGGGAGAAGGAAATGTTGCATGGAAATGCAGTTTTTGCCACAGCCATTTCATGAGCACATATTACCGTGTGAAAGCTCATTTGTTGGCTTTGCCATGTTGTGGCATTTCAACTTGTACAACAATTCAATCGCCAAAGAGCAAGGAATTGGAGAAAGAGGCATTTTTTGGTGTGGCAGCTGTGGCATCAAAATAAAAACAAAACAAGAATGATGACCCCCTTCCATTCCTGAGGAAAAGCATCAACAAGTTCCCTTTTGAGAGTTTTAGTGGGGGACAATCAGCAAAAAGAAAGGCAACTGCACTTGGTCCAATGGACAAGATTTTCCAAAAAGAGAAGAGGGAAGAGCTTGATCTCACCATTGCATTTTTTTTCTATCAGAACTTCATATCCTTTAATGTTGCACGGTCACCTCTATTTATTGAGATGTGTCGAGCTCTAAGTCAAGGGGCTCCATCAGGGTATGTGCCTCCCAGGTTAGAGAAGCTTAGAACCACAATGTTGACAAAGGAAAAGAAAGAGGTGGACAAAATGATTGAGCCTATTAAATCAGCATGGTCAACATCTGGGGTTAGCATTGTTTCTGATGGATGTATAGATCCAACACTCCACCCACTCATCAACTCTATGGTGTCATCCTTGAATGGTCCAATTTTATTGAAATCAGTGGATGCACTTGGATAGTACAAGGATGCACAATATATGGGTGAGTTATTTATTAAAATTATTGAAGATCTAGGTGTCGATTCTTGTGTGCAAATCATTACAGATAATGCACCTGTTTGCAAGGCTGCTGGCATGATTGTGGAAGAAAAATATCCACAAATATTTTGGACACCTTGCATTGTCCATTCATTGAACTTAGCACTGGAATCTATTGCCTCTGATGTGCTTTGGATTGGAGGCATTATTGAGGATGCAGGCCATATCCGCAACTTTGTACAAAACCATACAAATGCCCTCACTATCTACAAGGAGTACACCAATCTATCATTGTTGAAAATTGCGGATACATGGTTTGCCTCTTCATTCATCACGTTGAAGAGGTTGAAGGAGGTCAAGACCGCTCTTGGGGCCATGGTTATTTCAGAATTTTGGTCTTTTTGGAGAAAGATGGATCAAACAGCCTCAAAAAAAGTGAAGGACACAGTGTTGGATGATGTCTGGTGGGAGAAGGTAGATCTACTTATTCAGATCATGGACCTTATCATTTCCTTGCTTCAATTTGCTAGATATAGACCAACCCCTCCTAGGAGAGGTTTATGAGGGATGGGATTCCATGATTGAGTCTGTGAGGACCATTGTTTTACAGAGTCAGTGCCTAGAGTATGAGACATCACCAGAGGCTTTCTTCACCAACATACAGGATATTATTGTCAGCAGATGGGACAAGAATTGCACACCTTTACATTGTTTGGCTCACTCCTTGAACCCAAAATACTACAGCCATGAGTGGCTAAATGGTGGACCTTCCCGCAGATTCCCTCCTCACATGGATGGTGAAATCTCACATGGGAGGAAAGATGCATTCAGGAGGAATTTTCAGGATAGGGCATCCCTTGATGAGGTGGAGGATGCCTTTGCAGAGTTTTCCACTGGCACTGGGCGATTTGTAGGCTATGATGTGATTCGAGACAGGGAGGCTAAGAAGCCCTATTTTTGGTGGACAACTCATGGGGCAACAAGCCCTCCTCTACAACAGTTAGCCATGAGGCTACTCTCTCAGGTGACTTCATCCTCTTGTTGCGAGAGAGATTAGAGCACACATGGGAATTTGTATAGTGTGAAGAAGAGCAGGCTTGAGCAGTCCAGGGCAGAGGCAATGGTGTATGTGCACACCAACCTTCGTCTCATCTACAGGCAGAGGGAGGATTGGTTGAAGGGAAAGACAAAGATGTGGGATGTCTTTCCTGATGATATGGGTCTGGACAGTAGTGTTGAGTTGGCATTGGCCAACTTGGATCTCAATGAGCCAGTGCTAGAGCCTGTCACATTTGATGGTGGTGATACAGTAGAGGCGTCATCCTCCACACCAGCAGATGTAGAGATGACAGAGGAGAAGGATGCAGCAGAGGAGAGAAGTGGTGAGCATGATGATCAGGATGAGAATAGTGATGTTGATTATGATGATGAGGATTGATGATTGAGGCTTGTAGTCTTGTAGACTTGTAGTTGTTTTGTATTTTCTATTTCTATTTTCCATTGTCAGTGTACTACCTAGAGCCTAGAGGCTAGTACTTATGTAACACATTTTGATTTTGATGACTTAAGGAGAAAACTACAGTATCATGTCTTTCTCCTATTGGATCATTGATGAATATGTCTATTACTTTGTAATATGTATGATTGTATGATGTATCAATATATCAATGTATCATGTATCTTAAATCTTTGTAAAACTTACATATAGATGAAGATCTATGTTTGAATCAATGAATTTGTATGAATTTGTGTAAGAAATATCTAATTTTTAATATATATATATATATATATATATATATATATATATATATATATATATATATATATTTATTAATAAAATAATATATAACGTGTTCGGACGTGTCGTGTTCCAGGGGGTCATCGTGTCTGAATCCGACACTCGAATCCACGTGTCCATCATGTCTCGTGTCCCCGTGTCAGGTCACTTAGCATCACAACAATGAAAACTGCCCGAATTTCTCAACTATCTCATCCATTTGCATAGATGTAGTTGTTGATGTCTTCCCTTTTCCTTTTTTCTTGTTGGGGCATTGTCCATCATAGTGACCATACTTGTGACATGCAAAGCACTTGACTTTGCTCATCTCCTTCCTTTTCTCTCCGTCTGAAGATCCTTCTCCACTCTAGTTTTTCTTGTTTTTACCCTTGCCCTTCTTTGCTTGCCCATCAAGAGCAAGTTCCTCATCTCCACCTCAACCTCTACATTATCCACCAGATATCGAAGTCTCCCATATCTCCTTTTGCGTGAAGTCGTCCCACTTCCTGGTCTAATTTGGAAGCTTGTCTCTGGCAAGGATATGTGTTACAAAGGTAGCCCCTTGCTTGGTACAACTACTTGAAGCTATCTTAACAAGTTCACCCTCATCCACAGCTTCCCCAACAGCTGACGGTTCATCACAAACTTGCTAGATTCTTGTGAAGTATGAGGCTACAGTTTCAAATCTATTCATTCTATTGTTTCTTAGTTTCTCTCTCACCACCATCTCGTTGTTTTGGTTGTTACTTTGGTATAGTTTCATCAACGCTGGCCACATTTGGTGAGTTGTTGGCTTCCTTTAAAGGGATTAGGTGATCCTTCATAGTGTCCAATATGATCTCTCTAGCCTTCTTCACGTCTTTTAGAGTGTGTTTGGCAACTTGTGTAGGATCCGAAAGAACTTGGATATCTTTTTTTTGCAAGTTCTTATACGCTATTTTCCATCAGAACAATGGTGATTCTCTCCTTGAATGGATTGAAGTTTGCAGCCCCCTCGAACCTGTCTTCAAATCTCAGACTTGATGATGCCATCTTACCAGATCGATTTCAAACTTGTTGCAAAATAAAAATTCTGCTGGTAAATTATTTTTGTTGCTATAAAACTCTTTTTTATATGATCTCCCCTACAGAATTTCTATTGCTCCGATACTGTGTTAATTCTCTAATACCAAATCTGATTTATTTATATCTCTGCAATTATTTATACATAGAAATTATTTTCTCAATACAACCTGAAAACTGTTGGAAAATAAAATCACTGGTATTTTAACTTTCAAAAATTATATTTGTAGCAAAAATAAAATAGGGAAATCAGTCACACTATAGCAGAAAATTCTGCCCAAAACATTCTTCGTTCACTTTATATTACAAAAGAAAATTATAGCCTTGACCCACAAAGATACATTGAAAAACTACAGCTTCCAAAATTTGGAAGTCGGCTCCTACAGAAAATTGGCCTCAAGAAATTTGAACCTCCTGGAACTTGGCCCTCTTCAAAATTCTGGCCTTGGAAAATCGGCCTCCTCCACCAGTTAACTCAACCCCTCTTTCTTCCTTTGTACAACCCCTCCGCACTAGAGAAAAATCAACCTCCTGGATAATTTGTCCTCCCTCCAAAATTTGGCCCTCTCTTTAGTGATTCAACCTCTCTCTCCTATAATTGGCCTCCCTGAACTTTGCTCCCAAAATTTTCTTGCTGCAATCCTCTTTCCTTCTCTTTAGTCTTGGAGTCTCTCACTCCTTGAGAAAATTGTTCTCTCAACAATAGCAATGTAATGTGTCTGCATTCTCTCCCGTAGGTTCTCTTTATAATTTCTCCATGGGCCAAATCCATAATCTCCAAAGTGATAGACAGCTTAAGATTAAATCCCAGCCTGCTTAAATCAACGATGGAGATTAGATCTAAGTCACTTAAATAGTTAATTATTTATTGTTTGAAAAGCCCAAAGTCTAAATTAATTAAATAATTAATCAATGTACTTTTTCCCAGGTTAGAAAGTAGGAAGGAGACCATATTAGTTGCTCCTCTCGAACAACCACCTAAAAGGGGAATTCTTCTGCATGCTAGACACAAGCCTGTGCAAAAGGCCTTCCGAAGCTACAAAATCAACAGGTTGACCCCTTGATACTCTCTATTTTGATTTTGCATCTTGATACTATTGTGACTACTTATACTTGGTTGTTCTGACTCGATTAACCTATTTTGGTTTGTTAAAATTGGACAACTTGGTTCAAACTCCATGTTGTGATGCTCAGATGATACCGATATTTTTATTGGGTTCCTCTTTCGGAGAGGTGCAAGATCGATCTAAAGATCATCTTGATCCGATGAGCAAAACATTTATTTTGAATTTATTCTCTAATATATTCAAATATGTGCAGGTCGGCTTTAAGGTTTTGTACCCCAGCAAATGTGTCACACACCCTCAGTGATGGATATAAATAAAGTCAACGTTGGAGGACATTTCACTCGTCTCCTCATCACATATTTCTCTCTCCACTTCTAATTGGTTCGAGCTACTTGGAGGCAAATCTGTGGTTCACACATGGGAGAAGGACGAAGACATTTTCTGCTGCAGCTAGGGTTTCCACCACAGGTTTGACCAGCGTTGACTTTGGTAAACGCATGGTCAAAAGGAGCTGAATTTTGGCATAGACTTCGATTTCTGCAGTCCGTACATTTTGGCACAAGAACCGCGGTCAAAGGTTGACCGTAGACTGTGCTGTGTTGACTTTTACTTTCTGTTGTTCTGCATTGACTTTTTTGGGCAGCATTGACTTTTTTGGGTTGACTTTTGAGTTGACTGTTTGGCTGATCTGAGTGTTGTGTGACATTGTTGGTTAGCTGACCAATTGAGACTTTGCTAGTTGAAGCATCCTGTTGACTGTCGTAATGCACCAACACACTTATTTGTTTCTGGCTTGTCTTTTGTTGATCTACTGGTATGTTCTATCAGCGTTTTACTTAATGATTTATGTGTTTGTTGTCTAGTATTGAAGAGAAAGTAAAGTTGCATCAAGCATAGAACATCTACAAAAATTTGCATGGTATCAGAGCTAAGGTGAAGACAAAGCCCTAATTTGTAGCAATCACCGAAGAAGAAACTGGGTTCCACAAACTATGGCTTCAAGGAGGATGACAAATTGACTGGAAAGGATGACTTCCATGTTTGGAAGATGACATTGGATCTTAAATTGGAAGACCAAAATGTCATGGACTATGTGTAGGGTAAAATTCAAGAACCTCCATCCACTGCTACAGCTACTGCCAAAACAAAATATAAGAAGGGGGAGATCAAAGCAAAGCTGATGATCAGGGACTCAATTCACAAGAGTCTGGTTGCCTACATCTCTGAGCTAGGCACATCCAAAGAGATGTATGATAAGTTGGTCCACATGTTCAAGGCCAACAATGTGAATCAAGTCCTATTCTACAAGAATCAATTGAAGAATCTGAAGAAAGGCAGGGATGAGTCTATTCAATCATATTTTCTGAAGCTGACCGAGATTAGGAACAATCTGCTAGCTATTGGGGAGACAATAGCTGATCGAGAGATGGTACTCACCGCACTCGGAGGGCTCTCATCCGAATGGCATGTGTTCAACACTACCATTCTCGATAATAATGTGATACCTGACTTTGACGAAGTACTATCGAGATGCGTTCAAGAAGAGACAAGAATGAAGGAGTATGAAAATGAAGGAAATTATGCCTACGCTGCTCACTCTAGAAAGAAGAACTTTGGTGGTCCAAAGAACAAAGGAAGAGTAGGGGCCCAAGGAAAAAAGGGCAAGTGTTACACTTGTCATAGGTCAGGTCACTATGCTAGAGAATGCCCTTTCAAGAAGGATTCTCCCGATGGTGATGACAACAACAACAACCAGAGGAATGGCAATCAAAGGAACAACAGGTTCAGAGGAAAGAGGAAGGCTTCCTTTGGCGGAAATCATCAACCTTTCAAAAGGTCAAGAAACTCCAGGTATGAAGAATCAAATGTTGTTGATAAAATAAATGAATACATTCTTGTATCTTCCCTCTCTGTTGCATCTCCATTTGACACTATGGATGTCTGGTTGATAGATAGTGGTGCCTCAAGGCACATCACTGGGTTCAAGGAAGCACTCTCTGATATAGTTGAGAAGGATACCAATCTGGAAATTATCCTTGGAGATAATGCCACATATCTCGTGAAAGGGACAAGGACTGTGACCCTCCACTTGTCTCAAGGTCAAGTCCTCCGCTTGTAGGATGTACTCTATGTACCAAATTTGAAGAAGAACCTTGTGTCTATATCGGCCATGGAAGACAAAGGTTTCAATGCGGCATTCATTGATGGAAAGGTGCGCATGTGGAAGAAGAGCCTCAAGGAAGCTATCATGATTGGGTTTAGAGTTGATACACTCTACCAGGTTGGAGGAAGTCCACTGGGAGCGATGACATGTGATACTATCCGACAAACTGAACTATGGCACCAGAGATTTGGACACCTTCACTACAAGGCCCTTCCCGAAGCAAGGAATGTGGTGATAGGGATGCCTGAGTTTTCAAATAATCATGAAGGTGTATGTAAGGGTTGTGCCGAAGGAAAGCATACAAGGGGACCTTTCCCCTCAAGTGTCACAAAGACATCTGATGTCTTGCAATTGATCCATTCTGATCTATCTGGTATGCTGCCCGTGACATCCTTGGGAGGATGTTCTTATTATATGGCGTTCATAGATGACTTCTCTCGCAAAACCTGGATATACTTCTTGATGAGGAAGGATGAGGATTTCATGTGGTTCCATACCTTCAAAGCCTTGGTGGAAAATATGACAAGGAAGAAGATCAAGATTTTGAGGACCGATAATGGCACTAAATATGAGACAAACGAGTTCAAGGACTTTTGCAGAGAAGCTGGCATCAAAAGGGAGACCACAACTGTCTATACTCCTGAGAAGAATGGTGTTGCTGAACGAAAGAACGGGACCATTGTGGAAGTTTCCTGTGCCATGCTATGTGACTAGGGTTTACCGAAGTTTCTATGGGGAGAAGCTGCGAACACTGTTGTGTACATACAAAACCGATGCCCACATTCTGCTCTGGACTCCAAAACTCCCGAAGAGGTTTTCACTGGTAAGAAACCTAACGTCTCACATTTTAGAGTTTTTGGATGTCCTCTTTATTTTCATGTTCCGAAAGAGAAGAGGAGCAAGCTGGATGCTTCTGGGAAGAAAGGAATGTTTGTGGGCTACAACGAAACTTCGAAGGCCTATAGAGTCTATGTGCCTGGTCAAATGGAAGTGAAGATATGCCACGATGTCACTATTGACGAAGATGCTTCCATGAAGAAAGTAGTCAATCTTTCGAGATCTAAGGAAGATCATGAAGCAAGGCCTGGAAATCAAGAAGAACCGAAGGATGAGACAATGCCTGATGTTGAAGGACCGATGGACTCAATTGATCCACCTCCTTCACTGGGGAAGAGACCATCATGGCTCAGGGACACTCTCGAGGATGCTGAGGGAAATATGGCCCCAAGGGGGACATTCCGTGAAAGCAAGAGGCCGAGTAGATACCAAGGGTATCTAGCAGCCATGAGTACTATTGTATAATCCGAGCCTAGATCTTTTGACAAAGCCGTAAAACATCAAGTCTGGAAGGGATGTTATGCACGAAGAGTATGAATCCATAATGAAGAATGATGTCTGGGATGTGGTTCCAAGACTGAAGGACAAAGCAGTTGTCACCTCGAAATGGCTCTACAAGACAAAGCATGGATCTGATGGAAGTGCTGAAAAGTTCAAGGCAAGATTTGTTTCCTGTGGCTTCTCTCAAAAGGAAGGCATAGACTATGATGACATATTTGCACCTGCGGCACGATATACCACCATTCGATCTATCATAGCCCTTGCTGCTACGCAAGGGTGGAGTCTTCATCAGATGATGTGAAGACCACATTTCTGCATGGTGCGATAAAGGAAGAGGTGTATGTAGAGCAACCTCTAGGGTTCGAAGTCCAGGATCAGGACACTGATGTCTGTAGGTTGAAGAAAGCCCTCTATGGGCTGAAGCAAGCACCCAGAGCTTGGTACAAGAGGATAGATAGCTACCTGATGAAGTTGGGCTTCACTCATAGTAATGCTAATCTGAACCTTTACTTCAAGGTTGATAGAGAGAAGCCTCTCATTCTGGTGTTGTATGTGGATGACCTCTTCCTGACAGGTGTTGCCCTCTCATTCATCAGTGCAAGAAGGAGCTCGCTGCTGAGTTCGAGATGAAGGACCTAGGACTGATGCACTACTTACTAGGCCTGGAGGTCCGGCGAAGACCTGGCGAGATTTTCCTTTCTCAAGGAAAATACATTGTGAAGCTTCTGAAAAGATTTGGTATGGTGGACTATAAGTCCGTGTCGACACCAATGGATCTCAACTTCAAGAAGTTGAGTGGCAGCACTGTTGGGCCCGTATTGGCAAATCCTACTGAGTATCGTCAACTCGTAGGGGCCCTGATGTTCTTAGTGAAACACTGATCTGGAGATATATGTTTGCGCGATGGTACTTTGGGTCAGATGGATTTGAGGATCATCACACTCATTGGGTTAGTGCACGAGAATCTTGAATATCTTTGGGGCACGTAGGCAAAGCAGGTTGGGAGGATAATACAACTAGGAAGTGTGACACTCCTTGGATATATTGATGCCGATTGGGTTGGCAGTGTGGTGGATCGTAAAAGCACATCGGGATGTTGCTTCACACTTGGATCTGCTTCGATATCATGGATTAGCAGGAAGCAGAAGTCAATGGCTATGAGCACCATGGAGGCCGAATACATTGCAGTGAGTATGGCCTGTTGTGAAGCAGTCTGGTTGCGAAAGCTCTTCAGTGAGCTATTTGGGCATGTGCTAGATACCACAGTGATACTCTGTGATAACCAAAGTTGGATTTGCTTGTCTGAGAATCCCATGTTCCACGATCAATCCAAGCATATTGATATCAAGTACCACTTTATCTGGGATATGGTACAGCGAGGCGCCGTAAGGCTCGATCATATAGGAACTGATGAGCAGGTCATGGATATTCTCACAAAGCCCTTGGGGAAGGTCAAGTTCCTAACCTTCCGTGAGAGTCTTGGTATCAGGGAACGACCCTATGATGAGGGTCTTGTTGGACGATGAGCTCTGGGAGCTCTGGGGGGCTTTGGGGATAGCTTCTTGGAGCTATAAGCAACCACAGGACTAGGCTTGCCGAACCTTGTTGGTGTGCTTGGGCTCCACCATTGTGATGGTTGAGTTGGTTCACCTCTCATTATCTGTGCCCCGTATGCATCCTACCCATTGAGTTCAGGGCTCATGGGAAGTACCTCTCATTTGGCCAATGAGGTGGGAAAAGCTAGAGACTAGTAGCAAAGACTGATGGACGCATCAAAGATTGCCTTAGTCTCTATTTAGGATGGCACGGTCCAACCACTTGATCTGGGATCAAGTCTAGTGAGGTTTCGAACCTCCTACTAACTTCGGGTCAAATAAACCAACTTCGGGTTGGGATGAGACTCTTTGTGAGTCCTATAAAGGTTTCTGACCTCTGGGCCGAATTTGTCAGCTGGGAATGATGTCTTTGTAACTGACCCACTTCTGTTCTGAAATAAAGAGCCAACAAAGCAAGTTACGGCTGGATGACGCACGATGTTGAGTTGCACAGGTGGATGGAGTTCTCCCTAGTTGAGAGGGAGTGTTAAAATTGGACAACTAGGTCCAAACTCCATGTTGTGATGCTCAGATGAAGATGCCAATATTTTTATTGGGTTCCTCTTTCGGAGAGGTGCAAGATCGATCTAAAGATCATCTTGATTCGATGAGCAGAACATTTATTTTGAATTTATTTTCTAATATATTCAAATATGTGCAGGTCGGCTTTAAGGTTTTGTACCCCAGCAAATGTGTCACACACCCTAAGTGATTGATATAAATAAAGTCAACGTTGGAGGACATTTCAGTCATCTCCTCATCACACATATTTCTTTCTCCACTTCTGATTGGTTCGAGCTACTTGGAGGCAAATCTGCGGTTCACACGTGGGAGAAGGACGAAGACGTTTTCTGCGGCAGCTAGGGTTTCCACCACAGGTTTGACCAGTGTTAAACTTTGGTCAACGAATGGTCAAAAGGAGCTGAATTTTTGCATAGACTTCGATTTCTGCAGTCCATGCATTTTGGCACAAGAACTGAGGTCAAAGGTTGACTGTAGACTGTGCTGCGTTGACTTTTACTGGCTGCTGTTCTACGTTGACTTTTCTGGGTTGACTTTTGAGTTGACTGTTTGGCTGATCTGAGGGTTGTGTGACATTGCTGGTTAGCTGACCAATTGAGACTTTGCTGGTTGAAGCATCCTGTTGACCGCTGTAACGCACCAACGCACTTATCTGTTTCTGGCTTGTCTTCTGTCGATCTACTAGTATGTTCTATCAGCATTTTACTTAATGATTTATGTGATTGCTGTCTAGTATTGAAGAGAAAGTAAAGTTGCATCAAGCATAGAACATCTACAAAAATTTACATGGTTACTTGTGATGATTAATGAAATTTCTCTTTCTTTTTTGCCATCTCAACATTTGAAAAATACATCCCGAAGGTTTTAAGCAAAAAGCAGAGGAAAACAAAAAAAATGGACCCCTAAACCTTATGATGTGAACACAATTTGATTATAATACTGACATGTATATGGTGGCTTAATTGTGTGTCTTATATGGGTTTAGATTTAGATTTTTTATTGTGTGCACAATATGCATTTCTATTTCAGTGGTCGTTGCTTGTTTCATTTCCAATGTCTTGTTCCTTGGTAACATAGATTATAACCTTTAATACTTGATCAGAAATATCGGGTCAGTTGTAAGTATTGTCTTGTATACATTTCTTGCAGTTTGATATACTGAATGATTATCATTGCTTGATAAACTGGTTAAAAATAGTGTCATAATTA